>CM040243.1:203975286-203992538 GCA_022545495.1 Chrysanthemum lavandulifolium | reverse complement strand
CCTTGGGTCACCTAATTCATTGTGTTCAAAAGGGTGGCATTATCGTTATCACAATGAAGATAACGAGTTAATTCCAACTCGATTGGTTACGGGTGGCGTGTTTGCATCGACTATCGTAAGTTGAATGACGCCACCAGAAAGACCATTTTCCTCACCCTTCATGGACCGGATGCTTGAGAGATTAGCAGGAATGAATACTATTGCTTCCTTGATGGTTTCTCGTTACTTTCAGATCCCTATTGATCCACGGGATCAAGAGAAGACCACATTCACTTGCCCATACGGAACTTTTGCCTACAAACGATGCCTTTTGGCTTATGTAATGCTCCCGCACGCTCCAACGATGTATGATGGCCATATTCCACGACATGATCGGGGAAACAATGGAAGTGTTTATGGATGACTTCTCGGTTATTGGGGATTCTTTTCAATCATGTCTCTCCCATTTAGATAAAATGCTTCAAAGGTGTGAAGACACAAATCTTTGTCTAAACTGGGAGAAGAGCCACTTTATGGTCAAAGAAGGCATAGTCCTTGGCCATAAGATTTCAAAGAACGGGATTGAGGTAGATAGAGCAAAGGTTGATGTCATTGCTAAGCTGCTTCATCCTACTACCGCAAGGGTATTAGGAGTTTTTAGGTCATGCCGGTTTCTATCGAGATTCATTCAAGATTTTTCCAAAATCGCCCTACCTATGACCCATCTTCTTGAAAAGGATGCTCCTTTTATCTTCTCACCCGAGTGCATCATAGCTTTTGAAACATTGAAGAAAAAGCCATCAAGCACCCATTCTCGCTGTTCCCGATCGACTTGCCTTTTGAGCTCATGTGCGATGCAAGTGATTTTGCTATCGGTGCAATCCTAGGGCAACGAAGAAATAAGCACTTTCACCTATTCACCACGCAAGCAAAACTATGACCGAGGCTCAACTCATTACACCACCACGAGAAAAAGAGCTATTAGCCGTGGTGTATGCTTTGAGAAGTTTCGCCGATCTTATCTTGACCAAATGCGTAGTGTATACGGATCACTCGGCTCTTAAATATCTCTTTGCAAAACAAGATGCAAAGCCGAGATTGCTTCGCTGGATTCTCCTCCTCCGTGAATTTGATATCATTATACGTGATAAAAAGGAGCCGAGAATCTAGTCACGATCATCTCGTCTGCATTAGAAAACCCTCACCAAGATGTCTTCGAGAAAAAGGAAATAAATGAAACATTTCCTCTCGAGACACTCAATGCGGTTTTTTTCGTGGAAATTCTACCACCCCATGGTTTGTCGACTTTGCAAATTACCATGCGGGTAACTTCATTGTGAAAGGATGTCGACCAATGAAGAACAAATTCTTCAAAGATGTTAAACATTATTTCGGGACGACCTTTTCTTGTTCAAAACTGTGCGGATCAAGTCATCCGACGTGTGTTTATGGACGAAGCTATTGATATTCTCACACTTGCCATGCTTGGACCCACCAGGGGCCATCATAGTCCAAACTACACCGCCAAAAAGGTGTTTGATTCCGGTTCTATTGGCCCACAATCTATAAGGATGCCCACGATTATGTCGAAACACGTGACGCTTGTCGTCATCATGGTAATATATCTCAAAGGAATGAAATGCCACAAAATGCCATTCAAGTTTGTGAGATATTTGACATATGGGGTATTGATTTTATGGGGCCGCTTCCATCTTCTCGTGGTAACAAGTACATACCGTGGTCGTTGACTATCTCGTCAAAATGGGTTGAAGCAAAAGCTTTACCCACCAATGATGCCCGAGTTGTTGTGAAGTTTTTGAAATCTCTGCTTGCCGTGTTTGGAACCCAAGAGCGATAATCGATGATCGTGGTACACATTTTGTAATGACCAATTTGAAAGAGTCATGCAAAATATGGTGTTACCCATCGTTTCTCATCGCATACCACCCCAAACAAGTGGGCGGTGGAAGTTTCAAACCGGGTATTAAAAGGATTCTTGAAAGGACAAGAGGCGAAAATCGTGCATCCTGGTGGGATAAGCTTGATGACGACTGGGCCTTCCCAGATTTTACAAAACACCCATCGGTGTACTCCATACAAGCTAGTGTACTGAAAGGCATGTCATCTTCCGATTGAGTTAGAGCACAAGGCTTACTGGGCCTTAAAGCATGCAAACTTCGATATACTGATACCGGTGATCATAGAAAAGTTCAAATGAATGAACTAAATGAACTTCGTGATCAAGCTTACGAGAACTCTTTGATCTACAAACAAAAGACAAAGAAGATTCATGACTCCAAGATCAAGAACCGCTGCTTTTAACGTTGGTGATCGAGTCCTTCTTTTCAATTCTAGATTGAAGATTTTCTCGAAAGCTCAAGTCCCGCTGGTCCGCCCATTCACTATCGCTAAGGTTTATCCTTATGGTACCGTTGAGTTATCTCAACCCGATGGTCCTAATTTTAAAGTGAATGGTCATCGAGTGAAGCATTACTTTGGAGAGGACATTCCCCGTGGTTGTCCCGGATTACAAACATTCCCATGAACCAATGAATGCGGGATCGAGTCAAGCTAGTGACTCGGTAATCAAAAACATTAGCATGCACCATATGGGTTTTCACCCATAATTACATCTTCTTACCCCTTTCTATTCACCCTAGTGTGGGGAGTCTCCCCACACCGTTGTATATTCTCATTCTTTCAAAAAAAAAAAAAAAAAAAAAAATCTTCTCTTTAAATAATGGCCGTAGTATTTCCCTTTACGTTTTTGTTTCGATAATCACGGTACTTTGAATATTGAGGGCAATATTCATTTCTGTGCTGGGGAATTTCACTAATTTCATATATATTATCTACCCAATTCCCGCTTGGCCAAAATTTTTTTTTTTGGAGTAAGTGTTTTACACTTTCTCATTTTGTTATCATCCGCCTTTGTCTCAGAAGACAAAAGGATTGGCTAATCCAGAGCAAACGGCTCTTGGTAAAGATTTCAAACCGCTTATATGGCTTGCAATTTGCCCAAAATTGTATGGTTCTTCACTCCCCATCATCCTCAAAAGATAATGAGTTGGCTAGCCCGCAAGGTTATGGCTTGTGGTAAAGGCAAAGGAAAATCCATAATTGGTATTCACCACCAAAGATAATTCGATAATTTATCTAAGAGTTGGCTAGTCCGTATGGTACGGCTTCGGTAAAGACACATCAAACCGTTATATGGTTTATGATTCGCTAATAAATCATCCGGTTATCGTTGTACCAAGATTCTTACTGAGTCAAAACAATTTATTACTCCGTAGTGATGGCTTTGTAAAGAGTTTTCAAATCCATCAAAGTTTTTCAAATCATTGCTAGGACTAGCAATATCTCGATGTGGGGATTGATGAGTGTGTAAATACTCATCATTTTGTATAATCTAAACCGCAAAATCATCTCGAAAACACTCTAAACACATCAAAATGATCAAATTATCACAAATCGTTGTTTTATGTGTTTTAAATGCAAAATATCAAAATCGATGGAAAATGTATCAAGTTTGCAAAATTGGCGCTTTAGTCTCCCAAGTTTTAAAAGTTGTCAAATCTAGTCCCCTGAAATTTAAAATGTGGAAATTCATCATTCAAGGTCCCTCAAGTATTCTAAGTTGTTTAAAATGATCCTTGAATGATTCTTTGGTCAATTGGCAAGAAAGGTCCTCAAACTTTGAAAATTGCAAAATAGTCCTTGGACTTTAAAATAGATTTTATGCAAAAGGGTCCTTGTTTTATCAAAGTTTGTCAAAATAGGTCCTGTGAGAAGTTTGAAAAAGTTGCAAGATCAGCCCTTGAGTTTGGCAAATTGCACTTTTGGTCCTTGTTTACCACTAAAACCAAACGGACACTTTACTATCACTAGGCCCAAAATCCAATCCAAACCCAATCGCTAGCCCAAACCCAATCCAATGACCTTGACCCTTGGTCTTGGACCTTGACCCCATTCAAATATAATTCGACCCCACCACATCCATTTTGGACCCTTTGTTATTAATAGTCACCGGTCAAACCTGGTCAAAACCCACTTGGCGCCCAAAACCGCATAATCGTAGCAAAGGCCTCTTCCCCAATCGAATCTCCAAAACTGCACTGTTTCACCACATTTTCAACCCTCCCATTCCTTGTCCCTCCACACCTTCTACACTCCAAATATCCTTTAATTATCTCAACCAAACCCCAATTAAAGCAAAACCCGCTTGAAGAAAAAATGGCGCCAAAATGCAAGGTGGACGGTTATGATTAATTTGAGAGATCCAATGGCTAAATGTTGGTGGGATACATTCAGAGGTTATCAGAGATGCAAGAAAGTCTATAAAGAGAGAGAGAGTTGCATTGGAGAAAAGATCTATCTAGTGTATTTTAAGTTATTATTGTCGTTTTTAAGCAATTTCGAATTTAAGTGTATGTTTTTATCCTCACACTCTGTATTTCAAGCTCTTTTGTTATAATAAAGCCTCTGTGAAACTTTAATTCAAGTATCATATTGTATTTCATCTTATGCAATTTTCCTCAAATTCAAAAATCTCATGTTGTTTCAAATAATGTTTTCAGTTGTTTATATGGATTAGAATAGGTCACATAAGCTCCCAAATAGCTTATAAAAGCTATTAGAAACAATAAAAATTAGTTTAGACTAAAAAATCAAAAATCACCAAAATCCAAATTAAATACTTCAAAAATCAAAAATCACTTGAAAATGGTGATCACAATTGAGCAAGGTATATAGTGGATGGCCTTGGGTTAGTAGCTTATTGGTGTTTATAGGGTGCTCATTGATCTTGGTTCTCGCTTTAAGCATTGGAAGCTTTTGTAAGCTCTTTTGATCATTTTAGCATTTCACTGTTTTGCTTATTCATTAGCTCTAATTCCTATTTCTTATTGTTTACTAGTTATAACTTAGTATGTTTGATCATTAAAATCAGTAGTTTGTTAATTTAAATTTGTGTTTTGAGAAAATATCATTTGGACAGTCAAAATTGCATTTTAGTCATCTTTGAGTTTTATGTTGTAAGGGTGGTTGTTTTAGGGTTCAATAGTCATAACAAGTGATTATAAAAGGTCTGCAATCAAGTTGATGGTTTACAATTGTGATTTAGTTTGAAAAACTTCATAACAGTCAACATTAAGGTGTGTTTGGTTTATGGTATTCAAAGGTTCTTTGGTCCTTAGCTTTGTTGGAAACCTGTCTAAATAGGTCTAAACAACTCATATTAGTCAAGATACAAGTTCTTATAAGTAAAAAGTCAAAATTTCAAGAAATCATACATAAAGCTATCGTTGAGTTTTTAAGATCAAGGATCTTGATTTTGTGTTTAAAAGTTGTTACTTTTGATCAAATCAGCCTTATATCACCTTAACATAACATCATCAAGGCTTAGAATCGATCAAAGTCACTTTGGTCAACTTTTGGTTTTTCTCAAAAGTCAAAATCTCAATAAGTGTTAATAAACTTTGGAATTTCACTAGGGTTTAATATTAAGATTCAACTTATAAGCTCGGAGGTATTGTAGTTTAGTTGCTAAAGAAAATACAAAATGATAGTTCTTAGTTTCTCACCGCTTGAGTGCTTATTTTTACGCTATGGGCACCCTATCTCAGATATCTCGTCTGTGCACGTAATTGGTACTAAATTGATAAGCTCTCATAGAGCTTATTACTTGTCCAAATCTTGTGTTCTCTAGTTCTTTGAAAGCCAACCTGGTCCTCTTGAGTTGTCAAGTCTTAGTTTTCATTTTTGAGCTTATTAGCTAGGGTCGCTACTAGCTTGTATCTTGTCCCATTTTGCTTCAAAAGCAAAGTGCTTATTGGCTTATCATAGCTTATCGTTTGTTTCTTTGCATACTTTAGCCTCATTTCTGCTCATTTAGCTTGTTTGAATCCACTTTGAGCTTTTGTTTCATCCGCTGTTTATTTGAGCTTATTTCACCCAAATAAGCTAGTTTAGCCATCGTTGGAACAATAAGCCATCAAACCGCTTATTTGAGTTTTGTAAATTTTTGTCTTCATTAAAGTTTCATATTATTAGTATATAAGTAGTTTTCAAAAATAAAATTCAGAAAAACATCAATATAAAAATAGTGATAGCGTTTATTTAAGATTTTTAGCTTTTTGATTTTTCTTTTCAACTTTTTAATAAGCAAAACTTGTTTTTCTCTTTTTCTTAGGTTTCTGTTATCATATAGGATTTTTAGAAAAGTTTGATTTTTCTCTTTCTTTTAGTATTTATTATAATTTTAATTAGTTAAAATAGTAATTAATTAGTAATAAATAATTAAAAAGTCTAAAAATATATTTTCTGTTTTAAAATTAGTTTTATCATATTTTAGATTTTTCAAAGTTAAAATTTTATTTTCCAAGTTTATTTTCTATTTTCTAGTATTTAAGTGTATTTTAAATAATAATTAATTAATAATAACTAGATAAAAAGTGTGAAAAATATATTTTTAGTTTTAAAATTAGTTTTATAGTATTTTAGATTTTCAGAATCATAAGTTTATTTTTTAGCCTTATTTTGTATTTTCTTCTATTTTAGAGTATTTATTAAATAGTTAAAATAGTTTTAATTAATAATAATTAATTAAATAGTGTTAAAAATAATTTTCTTTTCTAATAATTTTCTTTTATTTTTAGGATTCCAAAAATGTTATTTTCATATTTTTAGGTCTTTTATTTCATAGTTTCCACTTTTATTTTGTGCGTGTACGTAGTTTTAAAACTTACGTTTACGCTTTCTTTCTTCCGATTGTTGTGCTTTCCAATTCGTGTCCAATTCTATTCCAAATCAATCAAGAGTGTAATATTTCTAATCATAACCTTTACTGATCACTCATCCTTAGTGATCATTCTATCCTCCGAGTTTGTTTTAAACACACCATCGAGTCTCCTGGGACTTAACGACCCGGAATTCACTATATTCTCTGATCTTCATTGTATTTGTGTTTGTCGTTTCAAGTCTCGTTAGACTTGACTGCTTAGCATGCATCAATGAACAATAAAGCATGCTATATATGTGGTAGTTTTGATCATTTACATGCTTATCGCGACTATCATGTGGGAGAAGGGTAGTCTCATGGAACAAAGGGTGGAGTCTAACGAGATATCAACATAATGTACACCCTAGTTCTAATTGCAAATGGTCCCAAGAGCAGCTCAACTTAGAAGTGGCCTCAAAACATTTTGCACCGCAAAAACTGCTAACATCGCCACCCTAAGTCACCGTTAAAACCGCAAATACCAAAACAAGCTTTGTAAAATCTGCACAAACAGAAAAAGGACCTTTCAAGCTAAAAGGTTAACAATAACCAACAAGGGTACCTAAAAAGAAACCAGCAATTTCTATCGCTTCATTCAAAAGTTACCACCGCATGGGTTTTAATAAGAAAAGGGGGACACGGGCAATGTGAAGGCCTTAGCACGCTGGGAATGGAAACCTAAAGGAAATACCTCTACAACCAATCCCAATGGTGTATCAATGACCTTGATAGATTTAACTATATTGATACACGAGGCGGATCCAAGTCAATCATGGCTTGGGTCCCCAAAAGAAACTAACTATTTACTTTTATGTGCCGGAACATCCAAGGATTAAATGATTTGATCTTGTATTTACAAATTATGGTGTTCAATGCACATGACCTGCAACAAGTCTTTCCTTTTGATTTTGTGCATACTAATAGATCGTTCATCGGCTTTTGTTAATGAAGTTAGTGGATTGAGATGTGTGATGCGTGAACACTAATGATAAAAGAAAACATGGATTATTATTTTTATTACAAACTCCACCGAAAGTGCGGTAAAACTACATCCATGAGGAATAGAGTACAAACATCATCGCATCAATCGACTACAACTATCAACAACCAACCACAAACAACCCATCCCCTTCCTACCAATCATTCATCCTTTATGGCTTTGAAAAGCCCCACTGGCATCACCTTAGGAGCTCCACGCATGTTAATCCAGTCATACACCCTAGGGCTTGCTAAACCCATCACCACTATACCAGTAGGTGGTGAGGATGATGAAGGAACTGTTGTTGGTGGTGCTGGTAGCAATGGTAGTGAATGTGATGATTGCAGCTCTTCAGAAGGAGCTACTGCTGCAAGAGGAGGAACACTCAGGACTCTTCCAGAGGTCTCATCATCTGTGACATATGGAGACACATAGGAGCTGATCTCTGAGCTATCTTCTTTGACTGTTGCATCCTGAGGCTCTGGTTGTAGTGATGAAGGTCCAACTGAAAAGGATTTGAAAGAAGCAAGATCGCTTTCTTCTTGATACAACCTTCTCATACTCTTCTTTTTCAACTCTCCTGTGGTTTTTCAAAACAAAATCATCCTGTGAACTATCGATGAACCGCTAGAAGAGAGATTGATTGGACTTGATTGACTCATGGTATTGTTTCGAGAGTGAAAGTTATGGAGTATGTGATTTCAAAGTGGTTTGTGTTAAATGATCTATTTAATATATATATTAAGTTGGATTCAAGAAGTTAATGAGGGAAGGTGCGGTAGTTGAGGAGTAAATTGAGTATCGTGATCTTGGAAAATGTATCAATGCTTAAGTGTTGACTTTATTGAGTATAGCCACCGCTATGCTTAATTCTTTCAATATATTAACCATTCTCAACGAAATTATGATTCCAGATTTGGTTTATGTTCAGAAATTGCAATCAAGGATTTTGTTTTAAATTGTTACTCTCGGTGAATCGATGCTCTAGGTTTATTAGACCTTATCTAAGTTGTTCATCGATGATTCTGCTTTTACAGTTGGGAACTATATTGAAACCGGTGGTAACATTGATGAGTGTGTAAAACTCATCATTTTAGGTCAAACCGAATCGCAAAACATCTAAAAACACCGAATGCATCAAAATAATCGAAAATATCTCAAAATTGTGTTTTATATGTTTCGGATGCAAAATTATTAAAATAAATGAAAACGAACAAAGTTTGCATAATCGCGTTTCAGGTCCCCGACTTTCAAAATTGGCGTAAATAGTCCCCGAGCACGATTTTAAAGAAAAGTCACCAAAGGTCCTTTTGAAATCATAAGTTGTCATAATTAGTCCCTTGGTGAAAAAATTTCAAAAGTTTTGAGAAGTTGCAAGTTTAGTCTTTCAAGTTTCAAAAAATGGCAAAAATGATCTTTCAATTACTTGAGATTTGCAAGTTAGGCCCTTGGATTTTTGGAGAGTGTCAATATTAGCCCTTGAAGTACTTTTCAGAATGTACCAGAATGGTCCCTGGATTTTCAGAATTAACAGTTTTGGTCCCTATGTTTGCCTTGGATCACAAAACTAATCCTAAGTCCAAATTAATAAACCCACGACCCATATTAAAATACCCAACCCAGCCAACCCGACCCGTTTTCTTCATCCCCTTTTCCCTCCAAATCCCAACCCTCCCCTTTCTCTCCAACCCAGGAACCAGCACCACCTCTTTACCCAGCAATCCCACCATCCCAAAACACTCAACCTCACCACAACCCTTTACCCAGTATATCCCAAATCCCAAACCCACTAGCAAGCTCCTTCTCCTCCCAAGAAGTGCCACTGTGGCAATCCCAGCTTCAAAAGCCTCAATGGATGGCTCAGATATGCTCTTATGGGTACCTAACTGATCAATGGCTAGGATTAAAGTGAAGAAAGCACAAAGCTCTTTTTGGCTTGACTGCTCTCACAGAAGAAACAAAATGCAAGAGTGAAGACCTATCTTAGATTTAGTATAAATAGATGTTGTAGCCAAGTTATAAGGCACCCTTAATTTAGTCTTTAAAATTAGTTTTCTATTTTCTAATGTAATGTAATTTTTCAGTTAATGAAGTTTTTTTTTTTATCTCTGTTATGTTCTTCTTTCATCAAAAGTAGTACTAGTTTGGGTATTCAACATCTTCACTTAGCAAAGTCGAGTTAAATTGTAGTTTCCATTAAAGGTTTTTCCGAGAACCTAGTTTGAATCTTTTGAAGTATAAAACCCCACAAAGGTCCTGTTTGGGTCAAGGCTTTTAAAGGGTCAAATTTCACTTTTACCCGTTTGACTCTTTGAGTCAAACTCCTTATGAGTTAAGTAGTCACTTTACAAGCTTGCACTCTGTTTGAAAAAGTTGCCTAAGTATCAAGTAAAAAAAAGAAGTTTCGTTTTTTACGCACGGCACGGATGCAGCAGTTGTTGTCGTTCTTGGCCATTTTTCTTAGCATAATTGATCTTCAAATTGTGTAAAGCTTGTTTTTATCAAAACCTTGTAGGCCAAACTCACTCTAGTTTTAGTTTTGTGCCTCAAATTTACCTTAGCTTGGTTAAAATTAAGTTGAAAAACAGTCCCTTGCAACATTTTTTGGTTCTGCACCAGTAGCCAAAACAACCACAGCTAGCTGATCTTGGCTTATTTTCAAGCTGTAAACAGCTTCTTCTTGTCCCCCACTTGGTTTATCTTGCATCTCTACTATACTAACTTTGTTGATGTAGCTTGTCCTCACTTTGGAAGCTTATTTTTCCAGCTTAAAAATAAGCTTGAACAGGCCCTTATAAGCTGTTTGGAGGCTGCAGCAACAGCAGGTCACCAATTGCTTTTCATTTTAGCTTTTCAAGTGTTGTTAACTGCTTATTAGTTATATTCTAGTAAATTAGTTTAGTTTTAGCTTAAATATTGCTTATTAGGTGCTTATTTTTCTTACCCGCTTAGTGTTTATTTGTGAAATTTAGAAGTTTAGCTTAGGATTTTCTTAGTTAGAACTTTTGCCAACCGATTCCCTTAGATTTAATTGCTTAATCGCTTTTTCAAAGTGTTTGTAGTTAGATTTTATCCTAGTTAACTTATTTGCTACTCTTGATTAATCTTGCTTTGGGGTCAAAAGCTTCTTTTGGGGTTAAAAGCTCAAAGGGAGTGTTTGTTTTAAGGTCCGGTCAAAAGTCACAATAAGTCGTTTATAACACTTATTGAGAAGCTTTACAGAAAAGTTTTCACAAAAGGTTTAAATTTAATAGTCTTTTGATCTTCAATTCGCAGATTTAAAAAAAAATGTTTTGCAAAAGGGTGGGAGGGTGCTCGAACCCGAGACCTCCCAAATTTTAGAGAGTGATAGTGAGCACTGGATACCACCGCCTTGGGTCTTGTCTTGTTTAATCCTTACACAATTTACTCTTTAAGTAGCCTTTAGCGCTTTAGCCTTAAGTCTTTTTTAGCTTATTTGTAGCTTATTTCCAATAGCAACCACCTGTTTTCTTAATTTTCTTAGATCCAGCACTAAGCAAAGTACTTTCTGTGAATTTTTCAGATTTTTCCTAAATAGTTTACTATTTTTAATCATTTAATTAGAGTAAATTAGTTTTTAATTCGTAGTAATTATTTAAAAGTCGAAAAAATTCCCGGCTTTTTTCTAAAATTATTTTTTGTCAAATAGAACGTAGGAAAATTAATTTCACACCGTAGCCCTTAAATTTCAAAAATTTTACGCTTATGGCTCGGGTTGTTTCACGCTTTTACGCTTTTACGCTTTTAGCACCCTAGGACTTAGTGTAGCTTCATTTTATCATTCCTTAGGCTTAGTGATAGTTTATTTTAGTTTGTTAGGGTTCCTTGCCTTAATTACCTTCCCGCTAATTAATTTGTAGAAAACGAATTCAAATCAACAAATCATTAAAACCAATTCAAGTTCAAATCACAAAACTCAACGAATCCTTCCATTCACACCTCGTTGGGACACGACCCGGAAATCACTTTTCCCGTATCACTTTTATCACACCCGTGAGATTTGGCAAGTTAACCCTTTTCCTAAAAGGTTGATTTGTCGGGTTTCACTTGTTAATTTGATATATTGATATTGTGTTTGTTTTTCACCACCACTTTCCACGAATCAAATTTTGGCGCCATTTCTTGGAGGTGTGTTGCGACAATATCGTGAAGTTTTTGCGATTAGTGACTTGAAGAACCTTCCTCGTGAAGTTATTGTTTTATAAAAACACAAAAATACAAAATATTTTTCTTTTCTTTGTATATATATGTAAAAGAATAAAATACAAAAGATTTTCCTTGTTGTTTTAAATAATATAGAAGACACAATCAATATAACATTCTCAATGAGGTGTTATCATTATAAGTTCCCGAACAAAAGATTTAAAACTTGCCTTTGTGTCGCTTCGTGTTTTGGTTTACTTTTATCGGTTTAACAAAGCGTGTGAGGGGTATAAGGACGGTCCGACATTAAATTGCGCCGAAAAGAGACGGGTTTTAATAAGCTTCACACGACCTAAAAAGTCTCTCCGCTCCTTTGTGCGCTTTTACTTATAGAAGTGATCATTTCACGTGGGATTATTGGTTTAAGTTCACTATGTTTTGCCTCGGTCTTGTTTTAATTGAAAGTGTTGTTTTGGAAGTGCATGCGGCCTTTCATAAGCTCGAGACGAATCAGAACCAAGCAAACGCATCAGAGATACGCACTGCTGAACAACCCACCATGACACAAAATCAAGCTCCCGATCTCCGAACGATGGAGGAGCTTTGCCAACCCACGATGGATGGACGGGCGGTCCAATTGCCCGGTCAACATCGAGGCCACGGATTTTGGACTTAAGCATCACATGATTCAACAAGTCCAAAGTTTTTGCCAATTTCACGGATCACGGGTGACGATGCCAACAAGCATCTCGACAAATTTCTCACCGTCACCCAAAGTATGAAGCAAAATGGGGTCACCGATGACGCCTTCGCTTATACCTCTTTCCATATTCCTTGACGCTCATGCCACCACATGGTTTGATCGTCTTCCCAAGAACTCAATTCATAGTTTCGATGAAATGATCTCCAAATTCTTGGCGAAATACTTTCCACCGTCGATGGTAACGAAACTACGGAATGAAATCGTAATTTTCGGCAAAGATCCCGATGAGTCCTTATTTGAGGTATGGGAACGCTATAAGCTCGATTGATCGATGTCCAGAACCAAAACATGTTGCTTGTCACCCAAATAGATACATTTTATAACGGGTTAACATTGAGACATCGTGACACGATAAATGTCAGCCGGTGGTACCTTTATGAAAAGGCGACCAAGAGTGCTATGATCTCAATGAAAACATGATCGCCCACCATAATTATTGGGATTCCTCACCGAGAGGAGTGAGTCAAGGAGATCTACCACCTTCCATCTTCCGAATACACGACTCTAACCAAAAATATTGAAGAAATATCCACTGCCGTATTTAAATGAGTCAAAATAACAACAATCAACAAGTGAATGTCGTGAACAAAAGTTAGAAACTTGTGGTGGTCCACACCTTATTTTGAGTGTCCACCTCGGGTGGCTTCACTCAAGAGAGCGTATATGCCGCTTCGGTTCCTACAATACGGGAGGTAATTCCTACCAACCGCAAAGGGACCGAAACCTTCTCACTATCGCTCTAACAATTTCCTTGGACCACCCGGGTTTAATCAAAATCAGAACAATCAAAATGTGCAAAATAGAAATAATCAGCTCAATCAAAATCGAGTCGAATCGAATTTTCAAAATCAAAATCAAGGTTTTCAAAATCAAGGGAATTTCAATCAAAACCGATTCCAAGCTCCTCAACAAAATATGCATACCCCGCCTCCTCAAGCTTCCATTGACATTGCTAATTACATCAAAAGCAATGAAGCTAAGATGGTGTCCATGCAAAATCAAATTACCACTTTGAAGAATGATTTCACTTCCGAGCTTAGAGCTACTAGCAACAAAATTGATCAATCTCAAAGCAAGATTGAAAGCATGTTTGCTAGTCTCATGAGTCAAAAGAATCAAGCTTCAACTTCGGGTGCTCTTCCGAGTAATACCATTCCCAACCAAAAAGGTGAATTGAATGTTATTGCCACCCGAAGTGGTAAGTCTTATGAGGGACCCTCGATGCCTAATCCTCCTCCGGTGAGGGATGTGGAACGAGAAACCGAGGTATCAAAGGACAAGGTGCATAACTCAAGCCCATGGCACCAAGACAAGTCCAACCTCCGGTGGTCTTACCTCCAATTCGAACCCATTGTTCCGATGACCATTCCTAAGCCTTCACTTCCTTATCCTTCAAGGCTTAATGACCAAAAGCTCCGTGATAAAACTAGTCAACAAATGGAGAAGCTTATCCAAATCTTTCAAGATTTGCACTTGAGATTAGTTTCATGACGCTTCTTCTAATGCCAAAGTTCGGTCCAACAATCAAAAATTTGTTGAATAACAAAGAAAAGATTTCAAATGGCTAAAACTTCTTTGAACGAGAATTGTTCGGCGGTTATCCTTAAAAGCTTCCGAAAAGTTAGAGACCCCGAAAATTTCTCATCCCATGTGATTTTCAAGGCATAGTTCAATGCTCCGCTTTGGCGATCTTGGTGCAAGATTAACTTGATGCCACACTCCATGTGGAAAAAGCTGCTACCTCCGCTACACCTACATGTATGATCTCGAGCTTATGGACCGCATAAGTTCTCGTCCGCTAGGTATAGCCGAGGATGTATTTGTGAAAGTAGGCAAGTTTCATTTCCCTACCGACTTTGTTGTTGTCTAATTTGATGCCGATCCCGAGTACCCCTCATCCTTGGGAGGTGCTTCTTAAAACGGTCGGGCATTGATCGACATTGATGAAGGGAAATCACTTTATGGGTAAACAAGGAAGCCGTTACTTTCAATCTCAATCAAGTTACGAAATACTCCCCAATTATGGAGACAATTCCGTCAACAAAATTGATGTCCTTGACATTGTGTCTGAGGAGTATTCTCAAGAAATTCTTGATTCTCGAGTGGCAATCCCACTTCTGCTGATCCCATCGTTGCTCTTCTTCCCTTCCCTCACCCCGCTTGAGGAAGTGACTTTATTTTGGAAGAGATTGAAGAATACTTGGCTAGTGATTCTGCTCCATGGGAAATTGATCATGCTCCCATCGACATCGAGGAGATATTCTTCTCATCGAGAAGATGCTCAATGAAGATCCTTCATCACTCCCTCCTCAAGAACTTCATAAAGAGGAAATTAAAACAATTGAAAAATCTAATGATCCTCCCGAGGTCGAACTTAAGGACTTACCACCTCATCTCAGTATGCATTTTTGAGGGTGACAATAAATCACCCGTCATCATTGCTAAAGACTTGAGTGAGGATGAAAAGCCGCCTCATAAAGGTTTTGAAGTCACACAAGCGAGCCATCGCTTGGAACCTTCCGACATCAAGGGTATTGACCCGAGATTTTGTACACACAAAATTCTCATGGAAGATGACTTCAAACCGCGGTTCAACACCAAAGAAGGGTGAATCCTAAAATTCATGAGGTTATCAAAGCGAAGTCATAAAACTTCTCGATGCCGGATTGATTTACCCTATCTCGGATAGTCCTTGGGTTAGCCCTGCTCATTGTGTGCCCAAAAAGGTGGCATTACCGTTGTTGAAAATGATGAAAACGAGTTGATTCCTACCGATTGGTTACGGATGGCGGTTTGCATTGACTATCGAAAGTTAAATGAAGCCACCCGTAAAGACCACTTTCCATTACCCTTCATGGACCAAATGCTTGAGAGATTAGCGGAAATGAATACTATTGTTTTCTCGATGGTTTCTCGGGTTACTTTCAAATTCCATTGACCCACAAGATCAAGAAAAGACCACATTCACGTGTCCTTATGGAACATTTGCTTACCGACGCATGCCTTTTGGCTTGTGTAATGCTCCCTGACGCTCCAAAGGTGTATGATGGCCATTTTCCATGACATGATCGAAAAGACTATGGAAGTCTTTATGGATGATTTTTCGGTCTTTGGGGATTCTTTTCAACATGTCTCTCCCATTTCGACAAGATGCTTGAACGCTTTGAAAACACGAATCTTTGTCTAAATTGGGAGAAATGTCACTTATGGTTAAGGAAGGAATTGTCCTGGCCATAAGATTTCTAAGAGCGGATTGAGGTTGACAAAGCTAAAGTAGATGTCATTTCAAAATTACCTCCTCCTACAACCGCCAAAGGAGTTAGAAGTTTCCTTGGTCATGCCGGTTTCTATCGTCGCTTCATTCAAGATTTTTCAAGATATCCCGCCTATGACCCGACTTCTTGAAAAGGATACTCCTTTCGCCTCTCTAGTGAGTGCGTTGAAGCTTTTCAAACTCTTAAGAAGCTCACTGGAAGCACCAATTCTAGTTGCCCGATTGGGAATTACCATTTGAGCTTATGTGCGATGCAAGTGATTTCGCCATAGGTGCCGCTTTGGGGCAACGAAAATCAAAACATTTCCAGCCTATACATTATGCTAGCAAAACTTTGACCAAGCTCAAGCACATTACACTACGACGGAGAAAGAATTACTAGCCGTGGTGTATGCTTTCGAGAAGTTTCGCCATACTTGATCTTGTCAAAAGCATAGTGTATACGGATCACTCGGCTCTCAAATATCTCTTTGCTAAGCAAGATGCTAAGTCGAGATTGTCGATGGGTTCTCCTCCTACAAGAATTTGATATCATTATCCGTGATAAAAAGGAGCTGAGAACCTAGCTACGATCATCTCTCGTTTGAAAATCCACATCAAGGTGTGCTCGAGAAAAGGAAATAAACGAAACATTTCCTCTCGAGACTCTTAATGTGGTATCTCATCATGAAAATTGAGTACCCCATGGTTTGCCGACTTTGCAAACCATCATGCGGTAACTTTGTTGTGAAAGGATGTCGTCCCAACAAAAGAACAAATTTTTCAAAGATGTTAAGCATTATTTCGGACGACCCCTACTTGTTTAAGGTTTGTGCGGATCAAGTCATCCGACGGTGTGTTCACGCCAAGAAGCCGATGAAATTCTCAAGGCTTGTCATGATGGACCCACGGGGACATCATGGCCCTAACTACACCGCTAAAAGGTGTTTGATTCCGGTTTCTATTGGCCCACGATTTACAAAGATGCCCATGACCCGTCAAAACTTGCGACTCTTGCCAACGTCATAGCAACATCTCTAAAAGAGATGAAATGCCTCAAAATGCCATTCAAGTGTGCGAGATCTTTGACGATGGGGCATTGACTTTATGGGTCCGCTCTCGCCTTCTCGAGGAACAAGTATATACCGTGGCGGTCGATTATTTGTCCAAATGGGTAGAGGCTAAAGCGCCACCCACCAACGACGCCCGAGTAGTTGTGAAATTCTTGAAGTCTCTCTTTACCTGCTTCGAACTCCCCGTGCCATCATTAGTGATCGCGGTACACACTTTTGCAACGCACCAATTCGCAAAAGTCATGCTTGAGCACGGTGTC